>OZ030391.1:26776133-26811133 GCA_964023965.1 Melinopterus prodromus | reverse complement strand
TAATTATGGATATCCCCAGTATCTAATGCAAATTCCTGAAATCTATTTGCAAAAATGTCAGCTATTTGTAACCTTGCTTTATATTCAATATATTCTTACTGAATCTGATGAGTTTACCACATAGTTGCGATGGAAGGCAGGGTGATTATATCGATTCTTATCTCGTTTTTGGTGATCAGTCCTATTGGTAGGTTCAATTTAAAGATTTATCTAACTGAGACTCACTCTAAACGTCGATTGCAGTTTCAGATGATACATGCGGAAAGCTGCCAAAAACTAGAAGGACGTCAAGAATTATCGGCGGATATGATGTTGGTTATTACAAATATCCGTGGTTTGGCGTATTGAAGAAGAACAATGTCAGGCTTTGTGGCGCAACTTTAATCAGCCCACAATATGCTTTATCAGCAGCAAATTGTTTCAGTGAATATTTGAAGTAAGTGGAACGGAAGAAATATGTTGGTTGTGGTATTAAATGTTCTTATCTCTGTAGTAATACAACGCACCAAGATGTTTTTACTATTACTTTCGGAGTTTACAATGTATGCGACACCTCTGAAGCCACTCAAAAGACATATGGCGTCTACAGTGTAGTCATCAACGAAAAATATGTTGTAGATGGAAGATACAACAATATAGCAGTTCTTAAGCTTGTGGAAGAAGTCAAAGACTTCCAACCAGTTTGCTTACCAGCAAAAGGTAATATTCCAGTATTTCCCATTTGCCTTATTTTTTGCTGCTTCATTTCCTTCTTGGCTTCTTGCTTTCTTTTCTTGTTGAGTTGTTGACTTGTTACTTTCTGGTTAGGGTTTCCGCTTGTCGGGATCGGGATCATGATTTCGGATTTCGGTTTTATGAAAAAAACATCGGGGTTTTGGGATTACTCTAGAAAGTCGGATTTCTTTATTTAAAAAATTACAGATTAATATCGTCATATCAACTGATTTTTAAATTAAAGCAAGGAATAATAATCACTTCAAACGTTTAATTTTCAATTTCAACAATAAAAAAGTTTTATAATAATAGATTTCTTTTATATTTTATTTTGAATAAGAAAAGTTTATCTCAAAACTCTCTTTTTACGAGAGTATGAAATACTAAACACTTATTTCAAAATCCACTAAAAAGAAAGTGCGATCTTAAAAACACTAGAACATCCAATGTAGAATCTCCTAAACGGGATCGAATTGTTTATTTCAATGAAATTTGATATTTCCTAATATTTGTAAAATTTGCGACAGTGTCAGGTATCTTAAAACAATCATTTTCTCTCCTCTGTTTATTAGGATTTTCCAGGTAGTTAATAACTCCGGACAATATTGTGTAACGCTCGAGTAAATCCGCAGCCAGTAGTTTGAATTTCCTAAATTCTTCAAATAAAAATGTAAACCTTGCATCGGCAGCCCAGAGAGTCCTTTCTACAAATTGCTTCCACTGTTAGTTTATTTTCGAGTTCGAGAAGGCCAACAATATTTCTGCGTTACTAATTGTAACTGGGTTAATTAAATGGACTGAAATAAGTATTTGTGTAGATTAGTGGTTCCCAATCTCGCTGAACCACGTCATCTTACAGCCGACGCGACCCGCGCATCATTCCAGAGTTGTTATAACAACATCATGTTTTAATAAATAGTGTTTTTACTCCCAAATGTTTATATAATTAAACACAAAAAAAAACAATGAAATAAAACATGTTTTAAATATGTTTCAAATCGCACACAAAAAAAGCTTACTTTAAATCAAGAAATTATTCTATTAGTAAGCATTTTTGTGTACTAATAAATAATACAAAATTTAAATTATTTTTGGTTTGATCGATCAAAAATAATTTAAATCTGCATACAAATCTTGAAGACAAGCATACAGCTCTCAAAATATGTTATTTCGGTGGGTTAAAACCGGTTTAAAACACTGTTTAAAACAAAGCATACAACCCTGGTTCTTTCTCAGCAGTCAGATATTTGTGTCGCATTCTGATATGTTCATTCTTCGCTATTTTGAAATCAGTTTCGGGACTAATCGGGTCTTTTTGGGATAATCGGTATTACCCCGAATAGAAAAATTGATCGGAAAAAAATTCGGGATTGTAAATCCTATTCTGGTCTTCTTGCCTTCGTGACTTTTTGTTTTTTGTCTACTTGATTAGTACTTGATTAGTCTACTTGCCTAAATGCCTAATTTTTTCATCACACTTAAAAATTAAAAATTTAAATCTGCATACAAAGACCAGCATACAGCTCTGATTAAATAATTAAATATGCTGTTTCGGTAGGTTAAAACCGGTTTAAAACACAACATTTAAAACACTGTTTAAAACAAAAAACTTTTTTTAAAACATCTTTAAAATACTGTTTTAATACAAAGTTCTTTTAAACATAACAACTCTAAGTACGTAGGCTTTTACAACCAGAAAATAAACTGCTTCCGGGTTATGCCGTGGGTCAAGATTTGTAAAGGCTGGCGTTTCGCGAACCATGTTGCTCGCTTCTTCAAAGCTAATTGAATACTGAAGACCTACCAAGAAAATCTCCCTTATATACCTAAATTTACACCTCACTGCGAACATCTGGAGCTGTCACTCCCATGTGCGTGTCCACCTGACCGCGTTAGGATCGATTTCCAGACCATACTAATGTCAGTACCGTCCTCGTGATTTATGTTGTCAGGATGATTGTAAATTTCGACGGCTTCTCTAATAAGCCTTCGATGATAATTACCCACCCTTGCCAACATCTTCACGTCATCGAAATTCATTGTGTGTCCCGACTCGTGGCAGTGTTGAGCAACAGCGGACTGTTGAATCTTGCGTAGCTGGGTGTCTCTACTGTGCTTCTTGACTCGACATTCGATACTTCGGCCTGTCTGTCCTACATAGCATGTTCCACACTCACATGTAATCTTGTATACTCCTTCGTTCTTCAGGAGTGGTGTGATATCCTTTGGGTTAGGCAAAAGATCCTTTACCTTTGCTGGTGCTCTGTACCTTACCGTGATACCCGATTTCTTCAGTAATCTACCGATTCTTTCTGATACCCCACTTACGTACGGTAAGTAGGCGAACCCCTTTGACTCTTGCCGCTCCTCTGAGATTTGCAGTTTTCTTTGTGTGACACCCCGTATGTCAGACTTTGTGTATCCATTCTGACTTAGGGCCCACTCAAAGTGTTTCCGTTCGTCGTCCAAGGTGCTGGAGTCGTACAGGCTCTGTTGAACATAGTGTTAATAACACTTCTCTTCCGTTGGGGATGGTGATGCGATTTGGCGTTCAAGTACCGATCGGTATGTGTCTTCTTACGGTAGACTTTATGTCTAAGCGTACCCGTTGACGTTCTGTATACCAGCACATCCAAGAATCGCAGCTGATTATCCTCTTCTATTTCCATCATGAATTTGATAGAGGGATTAACATTGTTCAGGTGTCTAAGGAACTCAGTAAGTTTATCTCTACCGTATGGCCAAACCACAAAGGTATCTTCAACATATCTAACCCAATGCTTGGGTTTGTAAGGACTTGACCTAATGGCTTTTTCTTCAAACAATTCCATGAAGAAATTGGTGATTACCGTTGAAAGAGGTGATCTCATGGCAACACCCTCTACTTGCTCGTACATCGCTCCCGCCCACTTGAAGTAGGTGGTGGAGAGACAATACTCTACAAGATCCGGTACATCGGTTGGTAGACCTAGGGGTACAAGTGTTGTCCGAAGGCCTTCGACTGCCTCCTTAACCGGAACACACGTAAAGAGTGATGTTACGTCGAAACTTACGAGTATATCCTGCGGGTCAATAACAACGTCCTTCAGAATCTGAATATAATGTTCAGAGTTCTTGACAAAAGGTGTAGTTTGTCCTACAAACGGTTGGATGGTTTTCGACAAGTCTTTTGCCAACAAATAGGTTGGGGAGCCTATTGCGCTGACGATTGGTCTCAAAGATACGTTATCCTTGTGGATCTTTGGCAAACCGTAGATCCTCGGTGCCCTAGGGGCTTGAACAAAAAGGCTTCTTTGTTCCTGTTCGGGAATCGATGATGATTTAGCCAATTCCTTTACTCGGCGTCCTATCTTGTCTGTTGGGTCCTTCGCAATTTTACTGTACGTATTTGGGTCCAATAGATCGTTCATCTTCCGGTTGTGCCCATCCTTGTTCAATATCACCGTTGTTTTATTACCTTTGTCCGCTGGTAGTACTGTGATATCCTTGTTGTCCTTGATGGTCTTCAGAGAGTACTTCTCTTCTTTGGTAATATTGCTCTTCGGCAGAATAGCTTTCCTAATAACCCTGGAAACATCTTGACGCATGTGCTCTGCTTGGACACCTGGAATCATATATATCATACTGCGTATGATAAAGTAATGAGAACAGATGTACGAAAAAATATCTTCAACGTATGAGCAAAACAACAGCAGAAATCTACGAGTCGCTCTAACTTTTGGTGGAACATACTATTTCTCTAGATATCAATTTTTCTAGATATTTCAATTTCCACACCAAGGTTTGGCATAAACATTCAGAATGTCTGAGTTAGTAATTGATTAAAATCTCAAACCAATCTTAGAACAAGCCAACCAACTCAACAAAATCTGATAACTGCTACGGTGTGGTGTGAAGATGTGATCATTAGAGGCATTTCATCATACTCTACCGGTATCTTGTCACAAGGTGTCGCCAGTATCTGAGGGAAAATTTTAAACTGGATACTCTCATACCGAAAATCTCCAATACATGCTTTATGGAGGTCTTGCTGGCCACGCCATGCCACACGTACCGGCCATTATTGAAGACCATGGGGTTTTACTAGTTCCTCTATAACCCGCTGAGCAATCATATTGTGTCGAAACGATACCAAATGAGAACTTTCTACATACGTTGTGTGAATGTAGGAAATATGACATAAAACCTACGATAACATACATTTTTACTTTGCTTCCTATCTCCTCTGCTTTTGTTATCTACCCTTACTGTATTTGTTTCTTTTAGTTTATGCACCTGCAGATAGACCACGTGAAGGGTCAATAACTGGTGTAGGTATAACTAACAATAAACCAGTTACTAAAACATGTACCGTCCAGGAGGGAAGAGTGCTGTTATTTACTGATACCAAATGTAACGACACTCTACGAGCTCTAAACGATACCTCTCCTTTTTCACCGATTTCATTTTGCGCTGGAAGCACCACAGACTCGTCACCATACGGTTGTCGCGTAAGCTATAATAAATAACATAAGAAATTATTTTTATTATTATTCCGTTCATTTACAGGCTGATCTCGGTGGTCCATTGACTTTTAGAGATGATAACGGATCGTATGTAATTTTGGGTAAAGCATTATTACCAACCTTGTGTACTTATTGTGTTACATTTTGGTTTATTTTAGGTATAATAACGTTTAGGAAATGTGCGGCAAGGGAAAAGGTGTCAGTATATACTGATGTGTCGCAATATTTGGATTGGATAAAGAATAAAACCACCGAGGTTAAACCACCTGCACCTACGCCTGTACCACCTACACCCACTGATGATTATAATTATGATGACTATGATGAACATGGTAAGAATTAAGTAGTGGAAATTTATTGAACTATCGTATAAAAATCAATTTACTAATAGACCCAATAGAACTATAGACTAATAGTCTATATGAAGTATTCCTTCTTAAAACTGTGTGTCAACATTTGTGGTTTTTATTTATCATTATCTCCAACACCCTGAAAGTCACAATGTTATCCGCAATATGGTGCTATAATACAATGACACTATGATGACATTTTTTAGATAAGCCTGTAGTGAAACCAACAGATAAACCAACCGATAAACCAACGGATAAACCAACGGATAAACCAACTGAAAAACCAACAGATAAGCCAACCGATAAACCAACTGATGCACCAACTCCAAACCCTCCTCATTATGCTGTTGTGAACGCAGGAAAGAGGCACAAGAAGTTCAAGGAGGAGAACTTAACAAAATATAATCACAAGCACCAAAACAATATACATAAAAAACACCATGATGACCATGATAGACATCATAGACACCACAAGCATGCAAAACCGGAAGAAAAGGTGATAGAGCATGGGGAACGCTCTCATCACTAAATGTCTACTAAACTTTTTTAATTGAACATTTTCAGCTTATATTGAACGCCAATATACGTACAATATTTTAAAAGTTATATCCACTTCATTCTGTTGCTAAATTTATATTTATTGAATGTACTCACAAATACACTAATTAAGGAACTAAAGCACACTTTCAGAACACTATTTGTATGCTAAAGTACACCTTTTACAATTTTAGTTTTGATCAATAAAAAAAAGTTTACATATAAATCTTTGCACCAAAACAAAGTACATAAAAAACACCATGATGACCATGATAGACATCATATACACCACAAGCACGCAAACCCCGACGAAAAAGTGATAGAGCATGGGGAACGCTCTCATCACTAAATGTCTACTAAACTTTTTTAATTGAACATTTACAGCTTGTATTGAACGCCAATATACTTACAATATTTTAAAAGTTATATCCACTTCAATCTGTTGCTAAATTTATATTTATTGAATGTTGTTACACTGCCGTTTTTACGGAATGTTTTGAACGGTTTATGCTCTGCTACTGTCGCCGTTTTCAAGTTTCTCAGGTCTTGCACACAGGTTGAATTCTTACTGGTTGGTCCCCGTGATTTTGCATGGGTAGCTTGAGTTGGAACGTTTTCCGCTATCCGCAGTAAGATGGCGCTTCCTGTACCTCTTGGGCGATTTATCGATTTAATTGCGTAACTTTTCGACGCGACGTCGTAGAGCGACGATTTTTTGTTTTGTGTGACGAGGAAAAATTCAGCTCTACATCAAGTCATCGTTCGTGGAATTTGGTTCACTATTAACAGAGTTTGAATAAGGTTGCGTATTTGAGTAGGGCTAGTTTTTGTGCGGGGTTCGAGACAGTGTATTTTCCCATTCATTTCTCCTGTTTTCTCTTAAACTACTGTTCAGATTTGGTCGACCGGGTTATTGTGAGTCTCCTTGGATTTTTCTGCTCCTGACGACTGGTTTCCTTTGATTAAAGTCCCTCTAATTGCCTTTTTGCGAGGTTTTTGGTCCGGTTAGAGCGGGAAGCACGGCTATATATAGAACCGCATTTTGTCCCTCTGAATTGTCGAGTCTTGGTTGTTAGACGAATCGCTGTCCGTCAACTTTATCCTGGAGTCTACGTGAAGCTGTGTGGAAGTGACTAGGAGTTACTCGTTTGTTTGGTGCCTTGCTGGTATACGAAGTATCTCTCGCTGTATGCGGAACCATCCTTCCCAAGCTGAGAAGTTTTAACCATTGGAGTGTGTTATATGGTTGGAACGTCGCCTTTTGTGCGGATCTAGTACGTAGATTACTGTTGGATTCACGGTTAAGCCCGCTCAAGATCTTAGGGTGAGTCTCTGGTTCGTTTATTACTTTGAGAATTGGTTCCTTATTGCGAGGAATATTTTTAGGCTTCTTCTTCTTCGTCGTCTGGGCATCGTCGGATATATTCTTCGTCTTTGGATATTGATTCTACGTCTATTCATCGTCGGATATTTATTCATCGCTTGATATTTATTCGTCGTCTGGACCTCCTGGATATTTACTCTACGTCTGGTGGCGTTTATCCTTTTCTGTGGTGTCTTCGTCTGGGGACGTTTTCGTCTTTGGATCGGAGGACAACCCTTGCGATCAGAGGACCAGTTTCGTGGAGTAGAGCGTCGGAAGCTGCGGAGAGTTTGCCTTGCTAGGACTGCGGGTGTCCTTCGTGGAACGGGGACATTCCTTCGCTGCCGAGGTCAAGGTTTGACTTATATTTATATCTCCACCGGGCCCTCGCCCTTGACGCAGTGCTGCCGGAAGTTTATTCGTGTCGTAATTAGTTGTATTTTTCTTTCATTGTATAATTTACTTTGGGTGAGCCGTTCACCATTATCGTATCTTTGTCCGGAAGGTTTCTAACCTCACCTACCCCAACAAACAGCTGTTGCGGTGGACCATTGTTGTGCGTTGATGCAACGGTAGCTAGCCTCCCTCAACCTCGTTAATAATTTTTTTTTATTTGATTTAAATTTCAATTGTACCGATTGATTTCATTTGATTGGTTTAATTTAATTTAATTTAATTTAATTTACTTAGATAAGTGTATCTTATCTTTGCCCTTTTCTAAATTTACTTGGTTGTTTATATTTGATAAACGTTGAGGTTAGGTTAGTCGGGTGAAGGTGTACCGGCAAAGTGTTTCTGTAAGGTTTGAGAATTTTAATTTACAATTTAATTTTGAATTTGACTTGTCCTGGTCATTTGGGACAATAATTTATTTAATATTGCCTTATTTTAATTTATTAATTTCATCCATTTTGACACTATTGTTAATCAAATTTCCAACGCTTTTCGGTCGGATTGATTTAATTTAATTCCACGTCTGGGGAATATTATCCCAGATACTGCGGTGAATTTCGTGCTTGGCCAAGAACGTGTTCGTCGGTTGTCGCATTTATCTTTCGGGTTTTTTTTGTTTTTCAGGTTAATTATCGGCACTAACGTTGCTATTTGATATTTTGGTGTATTTGATAAATTGTATTATTGTGACTCGTTCAGGTGTGGATTACTTGAACGGTGGTCGACCTTGCTGGTCAGTGGATATCTGCCCAAGCTACCGCTGTAATTTGGTGTACTTTTTTTTACTTTTATTTGTCTGTGGGCATTTAATAAACTTGATTTTCCGGCAACTTTGGTTCTCTTCTTGTCCCTGTGTGGCATCATTTCTCTTTCAGCCAGCTTTCACAATCAAGCGATAGTCCACGGCGGGGTTGAGATTGTGTGGCGCCCATTTCGGAACACCTTGCGTTTGGATATTGTTTATCCCCACGCCCTCTCCCAGAGTTAGTCGGTGCAACCCCAAGGACTGCATGAGCGCACAGGTAGAGCTCAAGGTTCCGGAACTTGTTGTTAAAATATTTTATAGCTTTCATTGGGAATAGAAAGTCAAGGTGTTTCAATGTACTCACTAATACACTAATTAAGGAACTAAAGCACACTTTCAGAACACTATTTGTATGCCAAAGTACACTTTTTACAATTTTAGTTTTGATCAATAAAAAATCTGATGTGGCCAGGCACATGACTTTATCATACAATATATAAAATTAATAGTTTAGCTGCATGAGAATCTATTCTATAGAGATAAATCGTAGGTATTGTCAAAGCATCAGCATTTGACACTACCTACACTACGTCATTAGAATAATAGTTATTTATGTCACAAATGCCGAAAGTACGGAATAGCGCGACGAGCGGTGATAAGGCGCGTCACCGAAGGCGGAGTGTCGCCGTCGCATATGAGCGAGTCGCGCTATCTAGTTTTTGGCAGGAGCGACATCAACGTTTATTGTGTTGCTTTTTAAGAAATACGTATTTAAAAAAAATAAATGATTTCTGTATACTAAATGCTAGGTTGGTACCACTTTGACGAAAGGTGCGTTCCGATTGGTAGGTAATGGTAGCTAATGGCGGTGGTAGAATACGAAATTATAGTATTTCTTACATTTCGTGATAATGACACATATTAGTTTGCATGTACATAAACATGAGTCACTAGCAATTTTCTATTGGAAATACTATAACGGCGTCTGCTAGCACTGCCATTATCACTAATGAAAACGCGCCTTAAGAAGGTAATTCAAATTCTGACAGCTTTATATTTGTTCATGACACATCCCTACCAACATACTAAAATAAAACTACACTCATCGCTATACTTTATTTATAATTTTCTCAATGTATCATTTTTAGAATTAGATATAAAGACGGGTTGATATTTCTTATCAACAAACAATCAAATTGGTGATCTTATTTTATTTGAAATTTGTAGTTTATAATTTTGCGCACTACAGCGGCACGTTCCATAGTGGTTCTCCAACCTCTGATGAGATCAGCTGTTTTCGAATGTGACAACACAAAATAATATTTGTCAAAATCCTGGCTACTATGTAATTTCATATCAATGCAGATGCGACCGATCTCGATCAAATAGAATATGCTCTTGAAGGTAAACTATTAATTTTACCAAAAAATGTTATAGGCATAAATTATTCAAAATTTCCTCTACTTTAATTTATTAATTAACTATTTTGTCGAAATTACAGAAATGGCGGCTCATTTCCAAAATCCTTGAAAAATTTTTAGAATAAACTAAAAAGCTAAACTATTAATTTTACCAAAAAATGTCATAGGCATAAATTATTCAAAATTTCTTCTGCTTTAATTTATTATTTAACTATTTTGACGAAATTACAGAAATGGCGGCTGATTTCTAAAATCCTTGAAAAAAGCTTGGAGTAAATACCCAGTTCCTTTGGACCCTTTTGAACCAAAAGCTTCTCAACTCTAAGTTTGGTCATGAAACTTCTAAATATGAAGTTCCGTGCCGATACCTTTAGTAGTTTCTCCGGAATCGGATTCACAAAAATTGAGTACACACACACACACACACACACACACACACACACACACACACGCACACACACACACACACATACACACACACAGACATTTTTTTGTACCTTGGTCAAAAATATTCAGGGGACCCAAAAAGACCTATTTCCGCTAAAATCCCAATTTTTTTTTTCGGCACGATTACAATACTTTACATACTGCGTATGATAAAGTAAAAAAAGTTTACATATAAATCTTTCTTTTTACTTTATCATACGCAGTATCATGAAGTATTGCAATCGTGCCGAAAAAAATGAGATTTTAGCGGTCCCCTGATCATTTTTGACGAAGGTACAAAAAAATGTCTGTGTGTGTGTATGTATGTGTGTATATATGTGTACCCGATTTTTGTGGAGACGATTGCGGAGAAACTACTAAAGGTATATATCGGGACGAAAGTTCATATTTAGCAGTTTTATGACCAAACTTAGAGCTGAAAAGCTTTTGGTTCAAAAGGGTCCAAAGGGTCCAAAGGGTCCAAAACTGGCTGTTTCCTCTAAGCATTTTTCAAGGATTTTGAAAATGAGCTGCCATTTCTGTAATTTTGTCAAAATAATTAAATAATCAATTAAAGTAGAAGAAATTTTGAATAATTTATGCCTATGATATTTTTGGTAAAATTAATAGTTTAGCTTCAAGAGCAAATTCTATTTGATCGAGGTCGCATCTGCATTCATATGAAACTACATAGTAGCCTGGATTTGACAAATACTTTTTTGTGCTGTCACCACAGAAATGTCTATGGCTGTCACACTCGAAAACAGCTGATTTCATCAGAGGTTGGAGAACCGCTATGGAACGTTACCGATCTAATGCGGGAAAGTATAAAATACAAAATTCAAATAAAATAAGATCACCAATTTGATTATTTGTTGATAAGAAATATCAACCAGTTGTTATATCTAATTGTAAAAACAATAAATTGAGAAAATTGTAAATAAAGTATAGCGATGAGTGTAGTTATATTTTAGTATGTTGGTACGGATGTGACAACTACTGTATCATGTACGAATATAAATTTGTTGGGGGGGGGGGGGGGGGGCAAGGCTGGTAGAGCCGTATTTTACAGAGGTTGCGCTGATGCCTATATTGCCCATGTATCCTAGCGACCCCCGCAGATGCCTACAAGCTCACGAAAAAGTGACGTCAGTGGTGTCAGAACGCATAAAACATCTAGTACGCTAGCAGTTTTGCGTGTTACGAGATAGCAGTTTGGGACGTCACTGGTGGACCTCGTCCCCGCCCCGCAAATGGCTGTCGGCATAACCTCTGTAAAATACGGCTCTGCCAACCTTGGGGGGGGGGGGTGGTCGATGGCGTATACTGTATAGTATAGATAGAGCGGTTGCTATCTACGCTGGAGGCCTGGGATCGAATCCCGGCTCGGGCTAAAAACTTACGCCTTCCATCGGATGAGGAAGTAAAGCCGGTGGCCCCGTGTGCTGTCATTATGCGACATGCACGTTAAAGAACTCTTACTGGAGGTTGGAATTCCTTCAGTAGGACAAAATTCCTGGGTGTGTGTAGGTAGTGTCAAATGCTGATGCTTTGACAATACCTACTATTGATACTATTGACTATCAAAATATCTGTCAAATCCTGGCTAACTAGTTTAACTTTAATGCAGACACGATTTATCTCAATCAAATAGATTCTCATGCAGCTAAGCTATTATATTTTATATTTGGTATGATAATGTCATGTGCCTGCCCACATCAGATTTTTTACTTTATCATACGCAGTATGATGAAGTATTGTAATCGTGCCAAAAGAAAAAAATGGAGATTTTAGCGGAAATAGGTCTTTTTGGGTCCCCTGATCATTCTGGACCAAGGTACAAAAAATCCCAATATTTGTGGAGACGATTACGTCGTTTTCGCGTCTTTATGGAGACACGAAAGATGCTATTTACCAGCCAGCCCCAGCCCGGCCTGTAATGAACAGTTTTCGGGGCTAGCCCGGAAAATGCGGTATCTCTGTCAAATCAAAGTGGTTTTCCGGGCCTCAAGAAGTGCCCTCGCTACGCTCGCCGTGCAACTCTTCTCTCGCCCCGGAAAAGAACCACTTTCTCGGCTTGGTGCAAAATATACTATTATACTAGCAATTGTTTGCATAATTATAGTATAAAATACTAAAATTCAAAATAAGAACGCTCGCCGAAACAATTCTTTAAATCGTGAATTCGATAGTATGTAAATGGTTTTTGATTTAAAATTTGCGTTATTGGCGCCGCTGAATCGAAATTCCCCCTGTTCACCTTCTGTTCAGTCAATACCAAAAGATTAGTAATATTTCTAATGTAACATCATTCGGCAGGTGAAATGAGGAGTGGAAGGGTTTTGATAACGAAAAAAGGTACAAAAATGTACTGATATCCGGATAAAAACGACCATTGTTTGTGAGACCAGGCATAAAAGTAATAAAATTCAAATAAATAAAAAAGAAACAATATAAAATTATTAGGGTTATACTAATTTGATATAAATATTAGTAAATTACCAACGGTAATATATGCTGGCGGCAAATTACCTTTGTTAATTTATACCGTAATTTACGGTTATTAAAAATCCGTAAATTACTGATAATTACGGAAATTTACTTGGTAAGTTACCGGATAAATTACGCTCTATATCCCTGGATCTGTACATTCATATGCACCAAAGAAGTCACTCTGGCAGTTTACACGTTCGATTGCAGTCATTCGACTCCGATCGGTTGACTCAGATCGCTTGAAAGTAGGTCTGTCTACTTCAATAGAATCGACAATTTTCTTTCGATTTGGTCGAACGACTCAAATCGATCGACTCCAGTCGCTTCGTGATAACGCGGTTTTATGGATTGCACGTAAACCTTTTCAGGTGCCAGTCCCGGCTGAGATCAGTTGTTGTATTAAGAAAAAGGGTTGCCGTTGCACTGCAGAATACCTGACGGCGTTACCAGACAGTGGGGTGCGGGTGTTTTATTCCTGGGGGCTGGGCCCCATTTTGAAGGAAAAAAATGCTTCAACCGCTCCAGTTATTCACAATTTAAATTACCCGGTGGACTTGTATGTATTCTCTTCATTAGAAGTATCTTCCTTTATTTGTTCATGATATTTATAGGTAGGCTTACCATAACTTTTAAATTTCAAACTGGGACAAGAATTACTTTTGGGGATAAAATATATAAAACTTGAAAAACAATAAAGCCTCTAGAGTGGTAGCGTTTTGTATTCTTCATTTTTTGTTTACTGTTTGTTGCTTCCCATGTGTTCTCTTATATATTTCATCTTTATATATAACCCGAACACCAGGAATATCCAAATTATCAACAACAGTGATGTTAAACGTACTTGAATACCAAATCATGCGTAACTTACGTTTAACTTTTTGTGACAAAAAACAGACAATTTAATGACTTATTGACCCTCACCCTCTCGTATTTTTACTTTATCATACGCAGTATGATGAAGTATTGTAATCGTGCCGAAAAAAAAAATTGAGATTTTAGCGGAAATAGGTCTTTATGGGTCCCCTGAACATTTTTGACCAAGGTACAAAAAAATGTCTGTGTGTGTGTGTGTGTGTGTGTGTGTGTGTGTGTGTGTGTGTGTGTGTGTGTGTGTGTGTGTGTGTGTGTGTGTGTGTATGTATGTCTGTGTGTAAACGATTTTTGTGGCGACGATTCCGGAGAAACTACTAAAGGTATCGGAACGAAAGTTCATATTTAGAAGTTTTGTTACCAAACTTAGAGCTGAAAAGCTTTTGGTTGAAAAGGGTCCAAAGGAACTGGTAGTTTATTCTAAGTCTTTTTGAAGGATTTTGAAAATGAGCCGCCATTTCTGTAATTTCGACAAAATAGTTATGTAATAAATTAAAGTAGAGGAAATTTTGAATAATTTATGCCTATAACATTTTTTGGTAAAATTATTAGTTTAGCTTCAAGAGCAAATTCTATTTGATCGAGATCGGTCGCATCTGCATTGATATGAAATTACATAGTAGCCAGGATTTTGACAAATATTTTTTTGTGTTGTCACATTCGAAAACAGCTGATCTCATCAGAGGTTGGAGAACCACTATGGAACGTGCCGCTGTAGTGCGCAAAATTATAAAATACAAATTTCAAATAAAATAAGATCACCAATTTGATTGTTTGTTGATAAGAAATATCAACCAGTCTTTATATCTAATTCTAAAAATGATACATTGAGAAAATTATAAATAAAGTATAGCGATGAGTGTAGTTTTATTGTAGTATGTTGGTAGGGATGTGTCATGAACAAATATAAATCTGTCAGAATTTGAATTACCTTTTTAAGGTGCGTTTTCATTAGTGATAATGGCAGTGGTAGCAGACGCTGTTATAGTATTTCCAATAGAAAATTGCTAGTGACTCATGTTTATGTACATGCAAACTAATATGTGTCATTATCACGATATGTAAGAAATACTATAATTTCGTATTCTACCACCGCCATTAGCTACCATTACCTACCAATCGGAACGCACATTTCGTCAAAGTGGTACCAACCTAGCATTTACTATACAGAAATCATTTATTTTTACTTTATCATACGCAGTATGTAAAGTATTGTAATCGTGCCGAAAAAAATTTTTGAGATTTTAGCGGAAATAGGTCATTTTGGGTCCCCTGAACATTTTTGACCAAGGTACAAAAAAATGTCTGTGTGTGTGTGTGTGTGTGTGTCTGTGTGTGTGTAAACGATTTTTGTGGCGACGATTCCGGAGAAACTACTAAAGGTATCGGGACGAAAGTTCATATTTAGAAGTTTTATGACCAAACTTAGAGCTGAAAAGCTTATGGTTCAAAAGGGCCCAAAGGAACTGGTAGTTTATTCTAAGCCTTTTTCAAGGATTTTGCAGATGAGCCGCCATTTCTGTAATTTCGTCAAAATAGTTAAATAATAAATTAAAGCAGAGGAAATTTTGAATAATTTATGCCTATGACATTTTTTGGTAAAATTAATAGTTTAGCTGCAAGAGCAAATTCTATTTGATCGAGATCGATCGCATCTGCATTGATATGAAATTACATAGTCGCCAGGATTTGACAAATATTATTTTGTGCTGTCACACTCGAAAACAGATGATTTCATCAGCGGTTATAGAGAACCGCTATGGAACGTTACCGCTCTAGTCCGGCAAAGTACAAAATACAAATTTCAAATAAAATAAGATCACCAATTTAATTGTTTGTTGATAAGAAATATCAACCCGTTCTTATATCTAATTCTAAAAACGATAAATTGAGGATATTGTAAATAAAGATTAGCGATGAGTGTAGTTTTATTTTAGTATGTTGGTACGGATGTGACATCTATAGTGTCATGAACAAATATAAATCTGTCAGAATTTGAATTATCTTTTTAAACTTGACGTTTCGTAGAAGTGGTATCAACCTAACATTTCCTATACAGAAATATAACCATTTTTTATTTATTTTTTTTAATACATATTTCTCAAAAAGCAACACAAAAAAACGTTGATGTCACTCCTGTCGAAAACTACATAGCGCGACTCGCTCACATGTGACGGCGACGCTATTCCGTACTTTTGGCATTTGTGACATAAATAACTATTATTCTATGTATGTAGTGTGTAGTGAGAGCAATGTATGTAGTGTCAAATGCCAACTGTCATACAATACCTACTGTCAATAGTATCAAAATATCTGTCAAATCCTGTCTAACTAGTTTAATTTTAATGCAGACACGATTTATCTCAATCAAATAGATTCGCATGCAGCTAAACTATTAATTTTATACATTGTATGATAAAGTCATGTGCCTGGCCACATCAGATTTTTTTTAAATACGTATTTCTTAAAAAGCAACACAATAAACGTTGATGTCGCTCCTGCCAAAAACTAGATAGCGCGAGTCGCTCATATGCGACGGCGACACTCCGCCTTCGGTGACGCGCCGTATCACCGCTCGTCGCGCTACTCCGTACTTTCGGCAGTTGTGACATAAATAACTATTATTCTAATGACGTAGTGTAGGTAGTGTCAAATGCTGATGCTTTGACAATACCTACGATTTATCTCAATAGAATAGATTCTCATGCAGCTAAACTATTAATTTTATATATTGTATGATAAAGTCATGTGCCTGGCCACATCAGATTTTTTACTTTATCATACGCAGTATGCTAAAGTATTGTAATCATGCCGAAAAAAAAAATTGAGATTTTAGCGGAAATAGGTCTTTTTGGGTCCCCTGAACATTTTTGACCAAGGTACAAAAAAATGTCTGTGTGTGTGTGTGTGTGTGTGTGTGTGTGTGTGTGTGTGTGTGTGTGTGTGTGTGTGTGTGTGTGTGTGTGTGTGTGTGTGTGTAAACGATTTTGTGGCGACGATTCCGGAGAAACTACTAAAGGCATCGGGACGAAAGTTCATATTTAGAAGTTTCATGACCTAACTTAGAGCTGAAAAGCTTTTGGTTCAAAAGGGTCCAAAGGAACTGGGAGTTTATTCTAAGCCTTTTTCAAGGATTTTGCAAATGAGCCGCAATTTCTGTAATTTAGTCAAAATAGTTAAATAATAAATTAAAATAGAGGAAATTTTGAATAATTTATCCCTATAACATTTTTTGGTAAAATTAATAGTTTAGCTGCACGACCAATTCTATTTGATCGAGATCGGTCGCATCTGCATTGATATGAAACTAAATAGTAGCCAGGATTTTGACAAATATTTTTTTGTGCTGTCACACTAGAAAACAGCTGATTGAGAACCGCTATGGAACGTTGCCGCTCTAGTGCGGCAAATTACAAAATACAAATTTCAAATAAAATAAGATCACCGATTTGATCAACCTGTCTTTATATCTAATTCTAAAAACGATAAATTGAGAAAATTGTAAATAAAGTATAGCGATGAGTGTAGTTTTATTTTAGTATGTTGGTACGGATGTGACATCTACAGTGTCATGAACAAATATAAATCTGTCAGAATTTGAATTAAACTTGAAGTTTCGTCAAAGTGGTAGCAACCTAACATTTCCTATACAGGAAAATAACCATTATTTATTTATTTATTTTTAAATATATGTTTCTCAAAAAGCAACATAATAAACGTTGATGTCACTCCTCCCAAAAAACTAGATAGTTCGAGACGCTCACGTGCGACGGCGACGCTTCGCCTTCGGTGACGCGCCGCATCACCGCTTGTTGCGCTATTCCGTACTTTCGGCACTTGTGACATAAATAACTATTATTCTAATGACGTAGTGTAGGTAGTGTCAAGTGCTGATGCTTCGACAATACCTACGATTTATCTCAATAAAATAGATTCTCATGCAGGTAAACTATTAATTTTATATATTGTATGATAGTCATGTGCCTGGCCACATCAGATTTTTACGCATAAAACCATAGTACAGTAGTAGTAAGCATATTAATACAGCAGTAGTAGTACAGCAGTCGTAGTAATGCATAAGTACTAATAATTTAACTCGAATTATCTTTTTGGCAAAATAAAATCAAAAAATAAAATCAGCCTGTATATGCAATGGCAAACGTGATTATAATTTCGTGTTTCATGACCTATAGTATTCCTAACTACTTTTTTCGAATATCTTATTTGCATAGCTTTGAACATAA
Organism: Melinopterus prodromus; assembly: GCA_964023965.1. Classification (NCBI taxonomy): domain Eukaryota; kingdom Metazoa; phylum Arthropoda; class Insecta; order Coleoptera; family Scarabaeidae; genus Melinopterus; species Melinopterus prodromus. The sequence continues at coordinate 26,793,012 of OZ030391.1, read as the reverse complement.
AGCTACTTTATTTTTCTGTATGTATAGAATGAAATCGAATTTCGTCTATTTATATGTTTCCGATATCCGAAACTGACAAAAGTGCACTGTAATATTTAATGTATTTTTACTTTATCATACGTAGTATGCTGAAGTATTGTAATCGTGCCGAAAAAAAAATTGAGATTTTAGCGGAAATAGGTCCCCTGAACATTTTTGACCAAGGTGCAAAAAAATGTCTGTGTGTGTATGTGTGTGTGTGTGTATGTGTGTGTGTGTGTGTGTGTGTGTGTGTGTGTGTGTGTGTGTGTGTGTGTGTGTGCGCATGTGTGTACTCGATTTTTGTGACGACGATTCCGGAGAAACTACTAAATGTATCAGGACCAAAGTTCATATTTAGAAGTTTTATGACCAAACTTAGAGCTGAAAAGCTTTTGGTTCAAAAGGGCCCAAAGGAACTGGTAGTTTATTCTAAGCCTTTTTCAAGGATTTTGCAAATGAGCCGCTATTTCTGTAATTTCGTCAAAATAGTTAAATAATAAATTAAAGAAGAGGAAATTTTGAATAATTTATGCCTATGAAATTTTTTGGTAAAATGAATAGTTTAGCTTCAAGAGTAAATTCTAGATCGGTCGCATCTGCATTGACATGAAATTACATAGTAGCCAGGATTTTTCAAATTTTCGGTCTAATGCATGTGTAATGACAGTACAGGTAGTGTCAAATGCTGATGTTTTGACCAGTTTTGACAATATCTCACTACATCTACTGTCAATAGTAAAAAGATTTCATATTGTGATACCGTGTACGGTCCTTGCCTGACGGCGTCGGATAGGCAGCGTGTGTTCAGTGTTCAGAGTGTCCAAACTGCATGTGTTCTGTTTGTTTTTGGTTGGGGGAAGTATGATCAAGTATCGAATGGGCTGGACGACTTGGGGTGGTTAAACATGGATAACACTAGGGTGTTTCATGCAGCAATATTATCTCATAAGTTGCTATCCAAGAGAATCCCACAATACCTCATGCGGAAGATACGCGTTAGAACGGATGTCCATAACCTTAATTTAAGATTCAGTGGTTTGTTTGCTCCACCTGCCCATCGCGCTGAGCTGTATAAACGGCCATTCTGTTAGCAGGTCAGTCACATATACACTGGATCTCAGGGAAGATATGAAAAACTTATCGTTAACCAGTTTTGTGGGAAAGGTGAAGTGTTATCTGTTTGCTCAACAGGGGGGACTTTAGGCATTGAGCGCACAACGCAGGCTGTTTTAATTTTTATTTTTTATGGGCGTGTGCGATGTTTTGTTGAGTTGGATTTGCTGCAATTACGCGTAATTACTCTAGAGTAATTTTTGTTTTGATAAGTTCTCGAAATAATTGTTATATTATTGATACAACTATTTAGTTCTAGTTTGCGTAAGGGGTTGAGTGGAAGAGCAAGGCAATTTGGAAACAAGTGTGCTGATCGCCCTAAATATAAATATTATGTTGTTGCATTTAATATTGTTTTGCTAATAAAGGAATTATTTATTTATTTAATTATTTATCAGTCAAATCCTGGCTAACTCGTTTTATTTTAATGCAGACACGACTGATATCAATCAAATAGATTCTCATGCAGCAAAACTATTAATTTTATATATTGTATGATAAAGTCATGTGCCTGGCCACATCAGATTTTTGCTTTCGTGTCGGTACTATTTTCTATTATAATATAACCTGCTTTAATCACCTCATAAAATTTGGAGCATTCCATACCAATGTTTATTTTGCTGTTTAGTATTGCTCTTACTAGTGGACTCAAATTAGCCAAGATGATGCGTTATCTTGTAATGTGTTTGGAAATACTCGAATTTTAACGCCTTTTTTTTGTGGTAAACATTGCAAATTTAAAGCACTGAAACCTGATTACATAAAAACGACGCTACTTATTTATTTAATAAATACTCTCATTTGTTTAAATTAATAAATTGTGTACACAAACAATATAATATGAATTTAAGTACCTACGTGAGTGCATAGTGTTACCAAAAAATTAACAACCCAAACCTCAAAAAAATTTGATGTACGATAGAAAATTATAGAACAACGTTTGAAAAAGTTATAAATGAACCGGTTAGTGGAAGAACAAAGTCAGTCGAAATCTGGAACCTAAACAAAACTGTATAATCTACAACTGTACATTTAACAGCTTTGGTCAGCACACAAAAGTTGTAGTAAATATAATTAGTAGAAGAGTAACCAATTACTGGGGAAATCAGCCAAAGTACGAGGGAAAATTAAAACAGTTTCCTTTGTTTAAGCCCTAAGCTTTCGGCAACTAATTTATTGCCTTCTTCAGAGGGTGCACTACAAAATAATTAAATAAATAAATTACCAAGTTGTGCCAACGAACAAACAAAACAAGTGCAACTCACAACTGGAAAGGTGTACATAATCCTAACATTGAACATAAGACAAGGTAAACGGCACCAACAATACATCTCTCTAATATATCACAAGTCAGAGAACCTAAAAACAAAAGTATCAACTAATAAAATTGTTTACATTAAAATTCTGTATGTTATACAATCACCAAACAAAGCGCGATACACTCACAAACAATAGAAACTCAACAGATAAGAAAATGGAACGGTTGTCTACTATTTACTATTTTTATTTTTACGACGAGGTTAGGTCAATAGCACACACAGAGAAAAGCCACAAAAACCAACAGTATTGCTAGCGGGTACATCGGCATACACGTAGAGCCATAAGTCAGATCGACCGAGTATACGTAGCTGGTCAAAAGGTAATAGACCCATAGGTGGAATCCGATTTTCCAATGTTTGCTCGGTCTTTGTCTATTTGTAGGAGGTAACTATATGTTGAGCTAACTCCCTGTATATCCGTCCGAAAGTTAACAGAGTTGTCGTCTCTTTGGATGTGCACCATCTCCAAAAACATCCGTCTCCCATATCGTGTCTCTCTATCTACTACCGTCGTGTTATCGAAATCAAAGATATGTCCCGTGTCCATGTGATGTGACACCAGGGCACTCTTTCCTTCCCTTCGGGCGACACAATCTTGCCGATGTTGTTGCAGGCGTGATTTTAAGTATTGAGTGGTGGTTCCTATGTATGCACCTGCGCAAACCCCACACGGAATCCTGTATACAAGGTTGGTTTGCTGTAGAAGAGGCACTTGATCTTTAGTTTTGGCGAAAAACATGGCCAATGGCTTGCTGTTGTAGTTAGCGATGTTAATGTCCACACTGTGTGCTATTTTTGTGACCCTCTCCGACAGCATAGGAACGTACGGAAACCTGATGTACCTGAGAACCTTCTTTGGAGCGTCCACAGGGTGTGTCAGAGAGGCATTGTGCAAATTACGCGGTAGACTCCCAGAACTGTAGATAAGTCTACGGAGCAAAGCGCTAGGGTATCCATTATTCCTGAAGATGCCATGGACTCTGGTAAGATTTTCCCTGTGGAATGAGACATGCGAGATCTTCACTACCCTGTCACGCATAGCTATCACAGTGTTAATTTTTTGTTTTAGTGGGTGGTTAGAATAAAAGCTAACAAAACGGCCTGAGTAAGTGGGCTTGGTATACCAATTAAGTAACAAAGATTGATCCTCCTGTCTGATGACAGACGTATCTAAAAAGGGAACCGACCCATTGACCTCACTCTCCACCGTAAACTGTAAATGATTGCTAAAGCCATTCATCTTGGACAGCATCTCCTGAATCCCTGTGGCCGGTAACGCGCATATAATATCGTCCACGTATTTGAAAATGAATGAATGTATACAGGATTCCGTGTGGGGTTTGCGCAGGTGCATACATAGGAACCACCACTCAATACTTAAAATCACGCCTGCAACAACATCGGCAAGATTGTGTCGCCCGAAGGGAAGGAAAGAGTGCCCTGGTGTCACATCACATGGACACGGGACATATCTTTGATTTCGATAACACGACGGTAGTAGATAGAGAGACACGATATGGGAGACGGATGTTTTTGGAGATGGTGCACATCCAAAGAGACGACAACTCTGTTAACTTTCGGACGGATATACAGGGAGTTAGCTCAACATATAGTTACCTCCTACAAATAGACAAAGACCGAGCAAACATTGGAAAATCGGATTCCACCTATGGGTCTATTACCTTTTGACCAGCTACGTATACTCGGTCGATCTGACTTATGGCTCTACGTGTATGCCGATGTACCCGCTAGCAATACTGTTGGTTTTTGTGGCTTTTCTCTGTGTGTGCTATTGACCTAACCTCGTCGTAAAAATAAAAATAGTAAATAGTAGACAACCGTTCCATTTTCTTATCTGTTGAGTTTCTATTGTTTGTGAGTGTATCGCGCTTTGTTTGGTGATTGTATAACATACAGAATTTTAATGTAAACAATTTTATTAGTTGATACTTTTGTTTTTAGGTTCTCTGACTTGTGATATATTAGAGAGATGTATTGTTGGTGCCGTTTACCTTGTCTTATGTTCAATGTTAGGATTATGTACACCTTTCCAGTTGTGAGTTGCACTTGTTTTGTTTGTTCGTTGGCACAACTTGGTAATTTATTTATTTAATTATTTTGTAGTGCACCCTCTGAAGAAGGCAATAAATTAGTTGCCGAAAGCTTAGGGCTTAAACAAAGGAAACTGTTTTAATTTTCCCTCGTACTTTGGCTGATTTCCCCAGTAATTGGTTACTCTTCATACCTTCACAGCCGAGAACTATCATCTTATAATTAGTAGCTTTTAACATAAATTTGCCGTCAAACATCAATAATAAATTAGTACGTAATTAGCCTCGGCTGAACTTGTTCCGTTCTTCCACGCAATAACATATTTATCAGTAATTATGTGTTATTTGATGTATAAAAATCATGCTATGAGAAAAAATTCAAAATAAAGATCAATAAACACAAAAAATAAACAAAAGTTACTGTACTCGTCATATTACTTAAATTGATGTTTCTTATGAAGTACTATCATAGTAAAACTCCAAATCTTTACCTTCTATATACTGAAACACTTAACTCAGAGATATTTTGGAAGTTAACATTTTTTGGTTTCACATACACGGAATCATTTGGAAGCGCCGACGTATTTACAGTTTCTTCTAATAAACTGCAAGGGTGAGTAGTAGGTTGACACAAAAAGAATAGTCTATTTTTAATCGCAAAGTGCGGAAAAGATGCGTCTATGTAAAATAATTAAAGGTTATAATTATTTTAGAATAATGATAATACCTTCCACCAGTCATCTTATTATTGCTGCCACCAGTCATCTTATTATTGCAATACCCCCAGTTTATTGGTAAATACAACGATTGATACCTACCATTTGACATACGAAGCAAAGATATACATACAATAATTTCGGTCAAAGTTATAACATTTTTTCCCTAGCCGAAGTCTCTTAATATATTTCTTGCATAGATAGTCGATGCAAATTCTAGCGATTTAGGAGTTGTTCACTATAGAACGTGAAAGGTTGACTAACTAATCGAGATAATCTATATTTTGACGTATGTAATAACGTTTTTAAAAAGGATATAAACAATTTTCAGCGTTAACTCACTATGTGCATCTTTGGCAGTCTATACTCAATATTGCTACTTCTTCTGACAACTGATCTGATTACTGATATAAAAGAGAATTTAAGATATAAGAATTTGAACCGGGACATAGTACCAAACCGGCCGGGACGCCGGGCCGATGTTTTAAACCGGGATTGTCCCGATCAAACCGGGACGTATGGTAAGCCTATTTATAGGGTCCGTGAGTAGGTGTACAAGACACAAGTGAAAAGCATTTAACTTATTACCGCATCGTTTTGATTTATGTACCGCGTGAGAATGCACAAACGTTATAAAAAGATAATTTGCGAAACTTTATGACTTTCCGCAGTCATAATACATAATACGTTAATAACACCGTGTTGGTTTATCTAGGTGCTTAAAGACACAGCAGGAATGTTACCAATATCGAACAATATCGAATAAAAATAAATTCCAATAGTTACAATATTCTGCAAGCCATGTATTTGTTTGTTGTTATTAACATGAACATAACCAAGATTGACACAACAGTGACCAATGAACCATTTATACCGTTTGTTGCTTGCCAAAATTGTATGTTTTCTTTTGTTTTTTCAACCAGCAGGTAAGTTGTACTGATGTTTAATTTATCGCAGAAAACTAAAGAATGATTCAATTGGTGCCTCTTCCTGAAAGCTTTAAGAAAACAGAAATAACTTGCTTTTAAAACATTGCTTTTTTATTAGTTACTGTATTTCCCTACAGTACAATATAATTAAATACAAGGTGACTTACGCCATAGGCACACACCTTTATTTTTTATTTTTATTGAAGACGCCGGACAAAATTTTGCTAATGGAAAAAAAAATTATTTTTGTGGTATATTCTTGAGGTTGGTGAGACTTTTCCGGAAATGTTATGTTATTTCCGTGATATTTTCAATTACGATGACATTCTGAAGACAAAGACCATCAATTTTTATCACAACAAAAAAATAATTTTTTGTTTGTTGTTTATTAATATCGGTTGCTATGAATTCATGAAAATAGCTGAAAATTGTGAAATATTACACTGACTAACACTGACAAAACTATTATGGCTGAAATTGTATTACCGGCCGCGCCCTCTAACGTGATTTCATGTGTGTTTGGCCAATAAATAATTTTTTTCCCGTGTACTTTGTGGGTGCATCCTGATTATACAATAGATTTTAATATTTTTTGCTATTACAATAATATCAAATATTTGATGTTTTGCTGGATATGGCGTTGAAATATAAAGGTTTTCATACATAATATATATTCTAGAATAATAGATTAAGTTAAGAATGAATCGGAAAATGAGGGAGGATTATGTTAGTAAGCCAATGCATGGTCAATTTTTGAGAATTGTGGGGGGTGATGGTATTTCAAAATCTGGGTCTTTATCTTGGCTTTGTCATGGGAACATTAAGGCTGAAACGGAATCCTCAATTGTTGCGGCGCAAGATCAGGCAATTCGTACCAGATATCATGAACAGAAGATTATGAAAGTTGCTCATGATGGGAGCTGTAGATTGTGTCATCAGGCTCCGGAACATGTCTACCACTTATTGGCGGCTTGTCCAGTCTTAGCTGAGTCGCATTACATTGCTAGGCATGATAGGGTGGGAACATAAATACATTATAATTTATGTTCCCAACTAGGGTTTAGCAATGGATGTGTCTCGGTGGTATGACCACATCCCGGCTCCTGTTGTGAGTAATGATCATATTACCATATTATGGAACATGCCTGTTGTCACTGATAGAATGCTTGATGCTAATAAGCCAGATATCGTGGTAAAGGATTTCCAGAGGAAGGTGTGCACGTTCATAGAAATCTCGGTACCTGCTGATGCGAATGTTGTAAGGAAGGAGCTTGAAAAACAACTTAAATATAAGGATCTCGCAATAGAAGTTGGACGTATGTGGGGAATGAAAGTGAACATTGTTCCGGTGATTGTAGGTGCATTGGGAGCAGTTAGTCTAAATTATAGTAAACATGTTAAAGAGTTGCCGTGCAAAATTTCGCCCTGTGAAATTCAAGAAATTGCGGTTTTGGGAAGCGCGAATATTTTGAGGAGAGTTTTATCATAAAGAACCCTAAATTTGCTGCTTAATATTTCATCTTTACCTTCTTTTAATGTATATTGTCTATTAATAAATGTGTGTGTATGTGTGTTTTTAATGACCTTTGCACAAGGCTGCAAGGGTTTTCTGAAGTTTTCCTTTGCTTTGCAAAGAAAAATGAAATTTTTGTTTGCAAAGCATAAATGGCCTTGTATTTTTCAAAATTGGGCAGAGCTGCAGTGATACCGGCAAAGGGAGTACCCTAGGCTTCGGCGAAGCTCGGTACTTCCAATTTGCCCTGATCCTCTTTATTACATTTCAAAATTATTAGTGTAATTTTAGTATTTATATGTTGTATCTAAATTATATTATCTAGGTTTCAAATATTTAATGAGATGTATCAGAGATTTTCAATAAATAATAATTCTTTATTGTCATATCTCGATGAGATATTAACATAGTCTCTTTTCACAAAAAAGTAAGTATAAATATACATAAACATGGCACATACAAAATTAGAAATAATTTTATGTCGATAGAACGTATTAATATCAATAAACTCAAATATGATACACATAACAAAAGAGCACCGAGTAAATATACCTATATATGTACGTACACACTCATACACATATACAGGGTCCTGCAACTAAGCTCCCGTCTTCTGTAGCTCACTTACTCATTAAGCTAAGAGTTTGACATTTTGCAGGCTTACCCTGTACTTCAAGGTACAATTCAAGAAATTATTTTTTATTATACAAGGTGTTCCAAAAATGTGCAACGCCATGGTAATATATTTTTTTAAATTGCATGCTATACATTTTTCTACACATTTGGAAGCCTTTTATGATTGCCTACATATCACTAAAATTTTATTTGAAATCGGTTGAGTGACCGCAGCGAAAAAAAATAAAAACAAAAAAAAATTTATTTTGCATCGTAGGCTTTAAAAATCAATAAAAACCACAAAATGCAGCTCGTTAATAAAATTTTGCGACGTGCTTATTCAGTTAGATGTAATAGTCTCGTTAACCAAGTGACATTGATCCAAATTATACAGCGTGACCAAAATCGAGTGTCAAACTTGTCAAACTTCAAAGCGCGCTATTGTTCTTATTTTAAATTGGAACCCATATTTTTTTTTAGGTGAAACGATGCGAAATTAGAGAATAAATATTGTTTCTGAATACAACCCCATCACAATTCCCAATATTTTAAAAGTTATTCGCCAAAAACTCATTTTTCAACGTTTCCAACGGCAATTTTAGGTAATAAATATCGTACGTGGCGTTGAAAAACAATTTATTACATAAAATATAACGCAGAGAGGTATTTTAGATTTTACTGTACTTAATTAAGTAGTTATTCAATTGCTAAATTTACTGAAAAATTTACCTATAGCCACATTTCCGTCCTTACCGCTATAGGGAAATTATGCAGTAAGTTTAGCATTTGAATAATTACTTAATTAAGTACACTCAAATCTAAAATACGTCTATTATTTATTATGAAATAAATTGTTTTTCAAAGCCACGTACGATATTTATTATCTAAAATTGCCGTTGGAAACGTTGAAAAATGAGTTTTTGGCGAATAAGTTTTAAAATATTGGGAATTGTTATGGGGTTGTATTTAGAAACAATGTTTATTTTTTAATTCTGCATCATTTCACATAAAAAAATTTATGGGTTCCAATTTAAAATAAGAACAATAACACGCTTTGAAGTTTGACAAGTTTGACACTCGATTTTGGTCACCCTGTATAATTTGGATCAATGTCACTTGGTTAACGAGACTATTACATCTAACTTAATAAGCACGTCGCAAAATTTTATTAACGAGGTGCATTTTGTGGTTTTTATTGATTTTTAAAGCCTACGATGCAAAATCAATTTTTTTTGGTTTTTATTTTTTTCCGCTGCGGTCACTCAACCGCTTTCAATAAAATTTTGGTGATATGTAGGCAACCGTAAAAGGCTTCCAAATGTGCAGAAAAATGTATAGCATGCAATTTAAAAAAATATATTACCATGGCGTTGCACATTTTTGGTACACCCTGTATAATAAAAAATAATTTCTTGAATTGTACCTTGAAGTACAGGGTAACCTTGCAAAATGTCAAACTCTTAGCTTAATGAGTAAGTCAGCTACAGAAGACGGGAGCTTAGTTGCAGGACCCTGTATACATGTTAGATTTTTAATTATCTCACAAATCATATAGTTGTGCTTGTGGCGCCATCTTGCGTGTAGTAGGGTGGGTTCTTTTTTGTTAGAAATATATCGCTATATATATATATATATATATATATATATATATGTACGAATAATGGTTATGTTAGTCGAAATAAAACTTACTTTAGTTTAACACGTGTTTTAATGCAAATTAGTTTTGGTCTAAAGCAGCGAGTGAATTTCTTGTGGAAGGACAATAATTTTAACAGGTTATGGGCCCAGAAAAGAAGCTCTAGTGGTTTTGACGATAATTTGTATTATTGACGATCTGTATGATTTTTCGGTTAAATCGATCGGTACGCGTAGTGCAAGAAAATGTCGGGCGGTTATTTAGTAAATGTGCCGAAGTTAAAAGGCCGCGAGAACTATGATAATTGGGCATTTGCAGTGGAAAACTTCCTTGTTCTGGAGGGACTGCAGGAATGCATTAAAGAAGAGGTTACCAGCACTGCAGAAAAAGTTGCTGAATGCAAGGCCAAGTTAGTGTTGACCATTGATGCTTCATTGTACATACACATAAAAAATGCTAAAACAGCGACCGAGATTTGGAAAACATTTAAACTAATGTATGATGATGCAGGATTTGCGAGACGTATATTTTTGTTGCGATCATTAATTTCTATTAGATTCGAAACTTGTTCTGGAAATATGGAGGAATACGTAAATCAAATGGTGGATACCGGACAGCGACTGCAGAGTACAGGTTTCGCGATTACGGATGAATGGATAGGTTCCTTGCTGTTGGCAATTGAACACTCAGGCATTACTATATCTGCGGACAATATAAAAACTAAACTTTTGGACATGGGAATAGAAGATTCAAATAGCGCGGGTAGTGCGTTCAGCACAAGGTGGCGTGGCAAATATGGCAACAATGCACCAGGTGGAAAGGTTCAGGGTAAACAAAACAAGGATAGACTATCAAGTGTCAAATGTTTTCATTGTAAACAGTATGGCCATTTTAAGAACAAGTGTCCAGAATTGCACAAGAATAACCATGCACAGAACGAGATCAGTGGAAAATCATATAAGAATTACGGTCTCAGTGCGGTATTTTTGTCAGGACAGTTCAGGAAGGATGATTGGTATGTCGACTCTGGGGCCAGTGTACATCTTGTGACGAATCAGGATTGGTTGTGCAATGTTATGGAGCCTGATGATATCAAGGAAATAATTGCAGCCAATAAAGAAAAAATGCCAGTCTTATGCAAAGGTGACGTTGAAATAAAAACAGTTGTTGGTGATGTTGTGAACAATGCAACAGTTAAGAATGTGCTTTGCGTTCCGGAGCTATCGACAAATCTTCTATCAGTAAGTCAACTGATTCGAAGTGGGAATGAGGTAATATTTAGCGAACAAGGTTGTGCGATTTACACCACAGTAACTAAGGAATTAGTAGCTATAGCTGAACTGCAGAATGATGTATATCGCTTAAAAGTTGTCAAGGATAAATCATGTTTGATTGTATCTGCATTGAACAACACATGGCATAGACGATTTGGACATACACATAATGCAGTATTGAACCACATGAAAAACAAGGAACTTGTGAAGGGTATGACTTGTAAAGGCGACATAACTGGATCGAAGATGGATTGTCAGGTATGTTGTGAAGGAAAGCAAACAAGATTGCCATTTCCCCGTGAGGGCTCAAGGGCAGAAAGACTTCTGGGCATAGTCCATGCGGATGTATGTGGTCCGATGGAAGCAAAATCTTTTGGAGGCTCGAGATATTTTATGATTTTGAAGGATGATTGCAGCAATATGGCATTTGTCTATTTCCTAAAGACAAAGGACGAGACAGTGGACTGTTTTAAGAAATTTGTTGCAATGGCTGAAAATCAAGTGGAGGAGACTGTAAAAATTCTAAGAACAGACAATGGGGGTGAGTTTTGCAGTAAAGAGTTTGAAAGATATTTGAATTATCATGGTATTGTGCATCAAAAGACAAATCCGTATACACCAGAACAGAACGGATCCGCTTGTGCTTGTGGCGCCATCTTGCGTGTAGTAGGGTGGGTTCTTTTTTGTTAGAAATATATCGCCATATATATATATATATATATATGTACGAATAATGGTTATGTTAGTCGAAATAAAACTTACATTAGTTTAACACGTGTTTTAATGCAAATTAGTCTTGGTCTAAAGCAGCGAGTGAATTTCTTGTGGAAGGACAATAATTTTAACAATACATACACACACAAACAGCAACAGCAATGTAATATGCATGCAGCAACAAACATTCAAAGACTTCCGTGCACCTCGGAAACAGATAGTCATAAGCCCATATATTCATCAGTCGAATAAAATGCTGAATCAACCAGATATTTACAGAGCCTCTTTTTAAAATCTATAAAACTGGTTTCAGAAACTATCGCGAGGGGTAAAGCATTGTAGGTTTTTACCATCATGTACTATGGACCCCTCCCCAAGACTGACGAGACGTGTCCTGGCGTGACTAGCTGCAATGCGCCCCGCGTGGTGAAGCTAGAAATATTTTGCTGCAATAGCAGAGAAGACGGAATAAATATAAACATGGTAGAGTCAGAAGATTTTGCGGCCTAAAATGTGGTCTAAATGGTTTACGATAATCTAGGCGTAGCATGCATCTGATAATTTTTTTTAAGCTTGAACAATGTTTTCATCTGTGGTGATGATCCCCACAGGATTATCCCATATGTCAGAACCGACTTAATCGAGCTTTGGTAAAACATTCTTAAAACGTGCAAATCTACAACAAATCTCAATTTATACATTTAATAGTAGACTAGACAGCTTTTTACTTTATCATACGCAGTATGATGAAGTATTGTAATCGTGTCGAAAAAAAAAATTGAGATTTTAGTGGCAATAGGTCTTTATGGGTCCCCTGAACATTTTTGACCAAGGTACAAAAAAATGTCTGTGTGTGTGTATGTGTGTATGTGTGTGTGTAAACGATTTTTGTGGCGACGATTCCGGAGAAACTACTAAAGGTATCTGGACGAAAGTTCATATTTAGAAGTTTTATCACCAAACTTAGAGCTGAAAAGCTTTTGGTTCAAAAGGGTCCAAAGGAACTGGTAGTTTATTCTAAGCCTTCTTCAAGGATTTTGCAAATGAGCCGCCATTTATGTAATTTCGACAAAATAGTTAAATAATAAATTAAAGTAGACGAAATTTTGAATAATTTATGCCTATGACATTTTTTGGTAAAACTAATAGTTTAGTTTCAAGAGATAATTTCTATTTGATCGAGATCGGTCGCATCTGCATTGATATGAAATTACATAGTAGCCAGGATTTTCCAAATATTTTCTGTGTAATGACAGTACCGGTAGTGTCAAATGCTGATGTTTTGACAATATCTCACTATATCTGCTGTCAACAGTAAAACGATCTCATATTGTGATAGCGTGTACGGTCCTTGCCTGCCGGCGCCGGCGTCGGATAGGCAGCGTGTCCAAAATGCATGTGTTCTGTTTGTTTTTGGTTTGAGGAAGTATGATCATGTATCAAATGGGCTGGGCGACTTGTGGTGGTTGAACATGGATAACACTAGGGTGTTGCAAGCAGCAATATTATATTATAAGTTGCTATCCAAGCGAATCCCACAATACCTCATGCGGAATCTTCCGCGTATCTACGCTATAGAACGGATGTCCATAACCTTAATTTAAGATTCAGGGGTTTGCTTGCTCCACCTGCTCATCGCGCTGAGCTGTATAAACGGTCATTCTCTTACCAGGTCAGTCACATATACAATGGTCTCAGGGAAGATATGCAAACATTATCGTTAAACAGTTTTGGGGAAAATGTGAAGTGTTGTTTGTCTGTTTGCTCAACAGGGGACTTTAGGCATTGAGCGCACATCGGAGGCTGTTTTAATTTTTATGGGCATGTGCGATGTTTTGTTGAGGTGGATTTGCTGCAATTACGTATAATTAGACTCTAGAGTAATTTTTTGTTTGTTTTTGTTTTGATAAGTTCTTGGAATTATTGTTATATTATTGGTACAATTATGTCTTATTCCTAGTTTTCGTAAGGGGTTCAGTGGAAGAGCAAGGCAATTTGGAAACAAGTGTGCTGATCTCCGCCCTAAGTATAAATATTATTTTGTTGCATTTAATATTGTTTTATGTTAATAAAGGAATTATTTATTATTTAATTATTTATTTATCGGTCAAATTCTGGCTAACTAGTTTTATTTTAATGCAGACCAAATAGATTCTCATGCAGCTAAACTATTAATTTTATATTTGTATGATAAAGTCATGTGCCTGGCCACATCAGATTTTTTCTAATATTATTTATCTGACTGTCCCACTTCAGGCTGTTGTAAGAGCACCCCTAGAAACTTAACCGCCCCACTTAGAGCCATTGATTTTCCATTAGTCTTTACTAGTATGGATTGGCTTGGGGACATTAAAGAAAACTGTAACAATGCTGTTTTGGTTTGATTTAAGATCATTCCATTTTCCCGGCACCATATCTGACTTGCTATATAGCCCTTTTTGCTAGCATAGTGTAATGTACTTAGTCTAAGTACAGTGCCAGGTTCTTCCAATAAAACACTCCTAGTGATTTTATATGTTTATTTGACTAGGAACATCTTAAGACTAACAGTAAAATAATATATGTACAGAAATGCATATCTATTGTACGTACAAGGTGTCACAATTCAGCTGACAGGCTGGATTGCCTGCCCCGCAGTTATTATGAGCCTTGTACGAAACATCCTGCTAAATGTGTCTTATAAGCTAATTCCGCAATCGAGGTGCTATGGACATTCAACGCGTATTCTCTGACTTAAATATGATTATTTATAAATTAGCTAGTTCAATATATATAGTCCATTACATCTCCCTTGGGGAAGAGAGAAAAAAAAATTATGAAACATTAATTTTTTTTTCTATCATTTATACAGTTTTATCCTATTCTTGTGAACTTCTACTAACTTACGATCTATTCTAATAACAATATTTGGACTCTTAACATCTACAACATTATAAGGTCCATTAAAAATCGGATCTATTTTCCTTCCGGTTTCATTCTTTAATAAAACTTTATCTCCTATTTTATAATCTTTAAAGCTACATTTTTTGTCATATTCCGATTTTCGTTGCAATTTTGATTCCAGCAAATTATTTCTCGCGTCATTCCATGCTCTTTGTAATCTAAACTTTAATTCTTTTGGATAATCATCAAAATTATATACTGGATCTATCGCATTTGCTAAATTTGATGGTAGTCGACATTCCTTACCGTAAACTAACTCATGTGGTGTATATCGAGTTTCGGTGTGAACAGTGTTATTGTAAGAAAAACACCAATACGGAACCCACGAACTCCAAGAATTTGGAAATTTAAACGTATGCATTCTTAAATATGCACCTAAACTTTTATGTGAATTTTCTAAAGCTCCAAGAGTTTGATGATGATATGCAGTTGATTTTAATGTTTTGATTTTTAACAACTTACAAGTTTCCTGAAATACTGAAGCCAAAAATTCAGTTCCTTGGTCCGTAATAACCTGTTCTGGAACACCATACCGTAAAATAAAATTGTCTACAAATGCCCTTGCAACTGTTTCTGCTTCTTTATTTTTGATTGGATATGCCTCGACAAATTTTGTTAAGTCGCACTGCAAAGTGAGAATATACCGATAATCATTATTATCTTGATCAATTGGGCCCACTAAATCAAGGAAAATTCTCTGCAATGCTGACGATGCTGTAGTTGTGATTGTCATTGGTTCTTTGCGCGGTTTTGAATGTTTGAATCTTTGGCAAGAATCGCATTTTTTAACAAAGTTCTCAATGTCTTTATACATTCCTGACCAAAAGTAATATTTTTTTACGTTATTATACATTCGTTTCATACCCGCATGTCCTCCTGTTGGTAATATATGAAAATCGTTTAATATTAATTGTTGAATCTCTTTTTCTGTTATGCATTGGGTACCTCTAATGATTGTCATTTTTATACCGGTTTTCTTAATCTCATTTTTTAATTTCTTTACATCATTTAAAAGTACTGCCCCTAAGGCAAATCCAGACGCATCTGTTCTTAAAATGAACTGATTATCAGGCGAAAAATCTGGATATTGTAAAATTGGAGGTTGTATTAAAGCTTGTTTAAGAGTAACAAAGGATCGCTCGCACTGAGAATCCCAAAGAAACTTAACTCCTTTCTTTGACAAATGATTTAATGGTGCCGCTATGTCCGCAAAATTCTTTATAAATTTTCGATAATAATTCGCAAAAGCAACGAACCTTTTTGCCTCATTTCCATTAGTTGGCACTGGATATTCTTCCATAACTTTAATTTTTTCCGGATCAGGACGAATTCCTTCCGCTGGAGATGACATGACCGAGATATAAAATTTGTTTGTTTAAAAATTCGCATTTGTTTGGATTCAATTTTAAATTTACTTGCCTTAATCTATTCATTACTTTAACTAAATTCTTGTTATGATTATCTAAACTATCTCCAAAAACTATTAAATCATCTAAGTAAATAAAACAACTTTCATAATTTAGTCCCGACATAGCTATTGTCATTGCTCTTGAAAAAGCACTCGGACTTATTTTTAATCCCATAGGTAACCTAGTTAATTGATATTGTCCCCTATCAGTAGTGAATGCCGTACATGGTCGCGAATCTGAATCTAACCCAAGCTGGTAAAAGCCTTGAGATAAATCCAAATGCGAGAAATATACTGCCCCTGACAAAGAATCTAATATTTCGTCAATACATGGTAACGGAAATTTATCATCTTTTAGTTGTCTATTCAATAGCCTATAATCTATTACTATGCGCCATTTTTTATTACCATTATGATCAGGTTTCTTAGGTACGATTAATAAAGGTGCTGACCATTCTGAAGTCGCTTCCTCAATAATACCATCTGTTAACATTTTGTCTACCTGCTTGTGAATCTCCTCCTTCTGTGATTGAGGTAATCTATATGGTTTTACATAAACAGGCATTGCATTATCCTGCAAATGTATTTTTTGTTTACTAGTATTAAGTACCGAAAGTGGGTCGCCTT
>OZ030391.1:26764310-26774310 GCA_964023965.1 Melinopterus prodromus | reverse complement strand
TGAAAAGCTTTTGGTTCAAAAGGGTCCAAAGAAACTGGTAGTTTATTCTAAGCCTTTTTCAAGGATTTTGCAAATGAGCCGCCATTTCTTTAAATTCGTCAAAATAGTTAAATAATAAATTAAAGTAGAGGAATTTTGGAATAATTTATGCTTATGACATTTTTTGGTAAAATTAATAGTTTAGCTGCAAGAGCAAATTCTATTCGATCGCGATCGGTCGCATCTGCACTGATATGAAAATACATAGCCAGAATTTTGACAAATATTTTTTTGTGCTGTCACCACAGAAATGTCTATGGCTGTGACACTTGAAAACAGCTGATTTCATCAGAGGTTGGAGAACCGCTATGGAACGTTGCCGCTCTAGTGCGGCAAAGCACAAAATACCAAATTCAAATAAAATAAGATCACCAAATTGATTGTTTGTTGATAAGATATATCAACCCGTTGTTATATCTAATTATAACAACGATAAATTGAGAAAGTAATTAATGTATTGCGATGAGTGTAGTTATATTTTAGTATGTTGGTACGGATGTGACATCTACATGAATGAATATAAATCTGTCAGAATTTGAATTAACTTTTTAAAATTGACGTTTCGTAAAAGTGGTATAAACCTAACATTTCCTATTCAGAAAAATAACCATTTTTGATTTTTTTAAATACCTATTTCTCAAAAAGCAACACAAAAAACGTTGATGTCACGCCTGCCGAAAACTACATAGCTTGACCCGCTCATATGCGACGGCGACGCTGCGCCATCGGTGACGCGCTGCATCACCGCTCGTCGCGCTATTCCGTACTTTCGGCACTTGTGAGATAAACAACTATTATTCTGATGACAGTAGGTAGTGTCAAATGCTGATGCTTTGACAATACCTTCTATTGATACTATTGACTATCAAAATATCTGTCAAATCCTGGCTAACTAGTTTAATTTTAATGCAGACACGATTTATCTCAGTCAAATAGATTCTCGTGCAGCTAAACTGTTAATTTTATATTTTGTATGATAAAGTCATGTGCCTGGCCACATCAGATTTTTTGAATTAATAAATATAAAAATGAATTTCTTGTTGTCAATATTTTTACTGAAGTTTATTTCAGAACTAACATATGTATTAACATTTATTCACAAAATAGAAATAAATTAAATATAAATTGCTTTAAAATTGTGGTTATTGTAATTTGTTACTTGTGATTTACTGGTGTTTTTGAGATATTCAGCATCAACGATATTTTGCAGTTTTTAACTAATAAACAGAAAGGAGTTTGTATTTTGTATAGCATGTATCATTACATTTTTACTTTATCATACGCAGTATAATAAAGTATTGTAATCATGCGGAAAAAAAATTGAGATTTTAGCGGAAATAGGTCTTTTTGGGTCCCCTGAACATTTTTGACCAAGGTACAAAAAAATTTCTGTGTGTGTGTGTGTACCCGTTTTTTGTGGAGACGTTTCCAGAGAAACTACCGAAGGTATCGGGACGAAAGTTCATATTTAGAAGTTTTATAACTAAACTTAGAGCTGAAAAGCTTTTGGTTAAAAAGGGTCCAAAGGAACTGGCTATTTACTCTTAGCATTTTTCAACGATTTTGCAATTGAGCCGCCATTTCTGCAATTTTGTCAAAATAGATAAATAATAAATTAAAGTAGAGGAAATTTTGTATAATTTATGTTTATAACATTTTTTGGTAAAATTAATAGTTTAGCTGCAGGAGCAAACTCTATTTGATCGAAATCGTGTCTGCATTAATAGCAGGTAGCCAGGATATTTTGAATCTTTTGACAGTATTCAGAACGTCAGCGGTTGCGAAACGTCAATTCAACACGCAAATGCATGAAGAATGCGAGAACGCGCGCACGTACAGTGCAACAATATTAAAACATCTTGGTGTCAATGTGTATTTCGATTGCGCATAGCCATGTTCTTATGTTTTCGCGAATAAATACAAGAAAGATTGTAAGACGGTATGGTAACATTAAAACATATTTGGAATATTAAGCATAATTCTTTATGAACTTTTGTAGTTAGCACTGAAGACGGGGTAAAACCCGAAAATATAGTATGCTAGAAGCCAATATAATATATTAATCATCAGAACCAATAACCTTTTTACTTTATCATATGTAGTATGACAAGGAGGTTTAGTCTTAGCATTTTTGAAATATTTTGCAAATAAGCCGCTATTTCTGGAATTTCGTCGAAATAGTTAAATAATAAATTAATGGAGAGGAAATTCCGAATAATTCATGACTATGAAATTTTTTGGTAAAATTATATATTTTAGCCGCATGAGCAAATTCTATTTCATGGGGATCGCTCGTACTGCATTAAAACACTAGTATTATAAATAGTTAGCCAGGATTTGTTAGATATTGTGATTCTAATGATAGTAGGTAGTGTCAAATGCTGATGTTTTGACATTACATACTGTAAATATAATCAAAATATCTGTCTAGTTCTAGTAGTTTTATTTTAATGCAGACGTGGCCGATCTCGATCAAATAGAATCTCCTGCAGCTAAACTATTAATATATGGTATGATAAAGTCATGTGCCTGGCCACATCAGATTTTTTACATTATTATGTTTTAGTTACTTTACAGCAATATGTTTCAAATATCTTACAACTGAAAATAATGACAATTATGTATATCACTAATTTACAAAAATGATATGCATGCCTGGGGGCATGCATTGCTATTGACATTGTGCTAGCGACGCAAAATGCGTTGGTTCAAATCTAGGTTGTGGCTGTACGATTTGATTTATTTAAAATTTACATCCCGCCTGTATGTCACCATATTGTTAACCTATAATATTACTTTGACAAATTATGTCGTTAAACTTTTTCAGTTATAGTTTATAATGTTTGGAAATTAAAAAGACCCTTATTTTTTATGTAAATGCATTTTAATTAAGCTTACAGTATACAATTCATTAGTCAAAATGTTATCTTTAACTTATTATCCTTGTTAATGCATGCCTCTTAATTTATTAGGAAATTTAGAAGTAAAATTTCGAAACATTTTCTAGCTAATATATTGTAAATGATAAATGTGTGCTTATTGAACTGGAACTATATTACAATAAAACTTCTGTAGAGCCGTTAGAAAGATTTATTTTCTAATCAAACAATGCAAAACCAAAGATGTAACACGATAAATACATATTACAACAATAAAAAATATTATTTTTTACAACAATAAAAAATATTATTTTTTATTAAAATTTTGATAATTGGAATTAACAAATGAACAAAATAAAATACCAAAATGTTTTTTTTTCTTGAAAGTAGAAAGTAATGGTCATAAGGTCTTATTGGTTTTCTGTTCCTTCAGAACTTGGAGCCGTTTAAAATAAGATACTGTAAATAATTCAAACGGCTATAAGTTTGATTTTTATTTTAATGAATTGAAAAAGTAATTTGGTTTCTGAATTTTTGGCGGTAGACACGTCGGACATAACGTAGAACCGTTGGTATATATTATTACTATAATTTTAATTATTTTGGTTGTCAAGCATGTATTAGATCTCATAAAAGATTATTGAAACATTAACTGCTGTAAAGTAAATACAGATAAAATATTTCCATTGCCCTTCATACAAAAGACATGCTCCGTCCTAAATATAAATTTAAATTAAATTTAGTGAATATATTTTAATATTACAATTCTGAAATAGTCTGTATTCAGTGATAACCTTACGTAATTAATATGTTCATTAGATAAAATAAATTTATATAATGTGTCGTGATATTACACAATATCTTAATATGAGATTTTCGTATCATATAATCAAATTTCATGTTCATTAATAGGCGGAGGTGGCCGAGTGGGTAAGGCGAATGCCTTCCACTCAGAAGTCCAGGGTTCAAGCCCAGGTTTAGGCAGGGGATTTTTCAAATACTCCGTCTCCCCGATTGCCGCACAGACAAGCCACTGGCTTTGTGCACATGGCAACATCACCCAAAAAAAAAAAAAAAATAAAATAATATTATTATAAAAGTAATTATATATTTAATTAAATGCATTACCTACTCGTAAACTTAACCGTAGTGGTCATATTACATTTGTTACGTTGCATTGAAGGTAACACATTAAGGAAAAAATCGGACATGCTCAAAATAAACTAAATCCCGTTACATTAGTTCCATCCAAAAATCACTTTTTGCGAAGCGGCCGGGTCGAGGGAGCACAGTACACGAATATATAACCGACATACTATTTTCAAATCGTGCAATAGCGATACGAACATACTTATTTCCATGACTGTACGTGACGCGTTCTGTTGAGAAGAGACATTCATAACGATCCTAACCTATTCGCAAAATTGTTTCCGGATTATACCGTGCGTCAAAATTGATAAAAATAAAATAGTAAATCATCGAATGTCAGCAATTATGAATTCTGGCGCACGCAATATGGGGGTAAGCATTGTATTTTCTACATACTTATTTTCAATATGATGTAATGAATGTTTGGAATCAAAATTACTTCATATTTTCTAATTAAAAAGGCGATGATTTTTTGCCTCATTTTGCACTTAAGTTGAGCAAAATGATGAACCATTGCATCTGTCTGCTATTGCTGTCGTTAAAAGCATTATATTCTAGCAATTTCGTTAAACAAAAGCAAATACTGCCAATCATAGGCAATTTATTATTATAAATTATACGCAAGGTGCTTTAGCGGTTAACCTTTAATAATTACCTATAAACTACGTGAACACGTTAAACTTCTTTTAAGATGGTTGATTACCAGAAACTATTTTTGCAGTTCACCAATGCATGATAAAGCTAGTTAGGAGTTTTTTTACGCTTATCGATGTTTCGACTTACACTTCGAGCGTCAAGTATTTCCACATTTTCTTCGGAAAGTACTTCCTCCAAGAATGTTATCACCTGGATCTTGTGGGCTGGGTTTAATGCTATTCGAACTATGTGGCCAAAGGCATAATCCTCTTTTATATCGACAATGGCTTTCCGTTTGTTTGCAATCTTTCCCTGTTTCATAATTGCTACATGGTCACACAGAGTTTCACATTCGACCAAGCTGTGCGACGTAAACACAATGCTACTAGACCCTTTTGCATTCTTAATTAGTTCATGGATCTTCCTTCTACCATCTGGATCGACACCTGTAGTCGGTTCGTCTAGTGCTATGATTTGGGGATTTCCTATGAAGGCAATACAAGTGTTAAGTTTTCGTTTGTTGCCTCCACTGTACGTTTTGCAAAGACGGTTGGCTATTTGTGATAAACCTACAAAAAGAAATAGTGTGTTTTATTACATTCATAGCATGGGATTTAACGTAAAGTATGGGAAAACGTGAAATTTAACATAAGCTGGTTCTGTGTTGAAAGGGCTTACCAAAATCATCTAACAATTCATCAATTTCGGTCTCCGAAGTGTTATAATTTTGAAGATGAGCAAAGTACCGCAACATTTGTTTCCCGGTGAGATCCCCAATCATCGCATGATCCTGTGGGCAGTAACCAATCTTCTCCTAAAAGAGATACTATTCAGTAAGTCTCCGGATTTGGTTACAAAGAGGAGCAGTGATAACACAATTATTTTTTTGCACGTATTTTATTAAAACGAATAATCGAAAAGCGGAATGCATGCAACATGTAATCAACCTTTACCTTGAATGTGATGTATTTCATGCAGACATTGGTAAACAATTGAACTCAGTATGGAGCCAAACTGTAGTGGTGTTTTGAACAACGCTACAAGTTCTCGTAATTCCGTAATTCCGTAAGTTTATTTTTCCTTAAAGACTGGGATTATTTATTAACTTCATTAGTTACAATGGAAAATGTACACGATTTAGGGGTTGACCATTTCCGACGCATTTTCCGAACTGCGATATTTTTGAAAAATCAATAATAAAGATTGTTTTCAAGGCAAGCTAAATTTTTGCATAAAAACTGGAATCAGTCCATTATACATTGTTTCACAATGTGTACTTTCATAGCGCTTTACGATTTTCAGAAATTCTGTGGCTTGTAAAACATAGTATGTGTCAAACCAATATGGCGTCTATAAGAAAAACAAGTTTTACTTGTTTCCAGCAAATGTAGGTATTGGTGAAAAAATTAATCTGATCTAATTGTAACTAAAAACATTCCTCTCGGTCCGGAAAATAATCACTTTCGCGGCGTCGTACACATTATATTACTAAAGTCGACATTAAGTGCAAAATACGGATTATAAAATAGTTTTGAAAAAAGAATAGCTTCAACGCTTCTTTTAAGGACGCCCTCAGAGGTTAGTATGAACCCCTCGGAGGTTAGAAAAAGGGGCCTAATGAGGCCTAGGTGCTGTGGGAATTGTCCCACCCTCCAAGATATCCATATCCAAGGATGCCCTTAAATCATTTTATTTATTTTTAACGCAGAAAATAGTTTGTCAACACTTACTATGCGTTTTATTGTTTTTACTTTGCGTTCGTTATCACAAACTTTTAGTTTTCAATGATTGATGATATTGACATGACACGTTGACATGTGTGACAAGTGTCAAATAAGGCTGACATCTCTATCGCTATTGGCGCCCGTCAATAGTATTTGTGAATTTTGCCACAAGTACCACCTGTTAAATACGAAACTACTCTATATTTTAAGATGACAACCGCAATTTTCGAAATTTATGTAAGTTTAATGTCGCTCCTCTCTACGCTCGTTGTGCCCAAAGCAACTCGTGCACCAAATTTTTGTCAACCAAAGATAATTTTGTCAGATTTACACCAAAATGTTTATGCATTCCATTCAAATTATAAGTTAAAGTGAACTTGGAACCTTTGCCGACAATACCAAAAACATCCAGTGCAATTCTGGTGTCTAGGTGACGTATTTTAAAATTATTGGTGGATTGCGATCAAATAAAAGACACCGATATTCGGCACCTAGACTTGACAGAATTGAGCGAGGTATTTTTTGAATTATTAGTAAAGGTAAAAGTTTACTTTAACGAATGTTTTTAATGCATAAACTTAAACATGCATATATAATAGCCGATTGAAAATTATAACCGTATTTCCGATTTAAACGAAACCTTAAAGAATCGCTGTAAATCCTTCAAAAACATGAATTGCTTAAAAAGTATAAATGCTTAAAAATCAAGCTGAACAAACTTTCAGGATTCCGTTATTAGAAGAGCTAGAATAATGAAATATAGACTATAGGCTACCCAATAATTCATAGGTTTAAAGTTTATTACATGATCATTGTTTACCTTGCATTTTTCATACAAAAGATCGTGCTGAAACTCCGCGTGAATTCCGATGCTCTACGGTCTTTGGTGTGCTGCGGGGAAGGGAGGCGTTAGCGGTGCTGGAAGGTCGGAGAGAACCGACACAGCTGAGAGAACTGGGGCAGCTTATTATCAATACACAAAAAGAACGATAACTTGTCCAGGTAGTAATTTTAACTAACAATTAAATTCTTAATTTTTGCATAATTTTGATTATAATATGTGACCCGGTACGAGAGAAATCTCTTCTATCTATTGGCGTTTTTGTTTTCTTCAGTTTTTATACAATTAGGTTGTAAACAAGACTTTGATGGAAGCGGATAGATTTAGTAATATGGAGTTAGCAGATTTTCCGATTAGTGGTGTATACTGAATTCAGTTTGCTTGATAAACCCTAAAAATATTTAAAACGTATGCCCGATTTTGTTATATAAATATTCATACGTCAGCTCTGAGTGCATAAAACTTAAAAATATCAAAAGACTTTTACAACTTTAGCATCGTAAATTTGTAGACACGTAGAATATTTTGCAGATCACTCATTAATTTTAAATGGTAATCCC
This sequence comes from Melinopterus prodromus, assembly GCA_964023965.1. NCBI lineage: Eukaryota > Metazoa > Arthropoda > Insecta > Coleoptera > Scarabaeidae > Melinopterus > Melinopterus prodromus. The sequence goes on along the minus strand of OZ030391.1, from coordinate 26,766,482 downwards.
GACACTCGATTTAAATTGCCAAAAATTCCCATGGGACTTCCAAATGCCTGTTCGTGGTTCTGTTATCTTATTGACTCATTTTGCCATTATTTTTTAATTCTGTAATCTGTCGACTGGCAGCGTCGCTGTCGATCCCTTCCCCTGCTGGCCCCAAAGACCGAAGTGCGCCGTGTCAATTGCAGCAATCATGAGATGCTTCAGTTGAAGATGATCGAGTTCGATCTTTTGTAGGGAAGATGCAAGATAAACAATGATTATGTAATAAAGTTTAAACTTATGACTTAGTGGGTAGCCTATAGTCTATATTTCATTATTCTAGCTCTTCTAATAAAGGAATTGCTGGCACTGTATAATCTAGCTTTTTGTGGGTCAAGCACTAATCCAATTATTTTACAAAAATGCACTTTGAAATCTAGCATTCCGCAGGTGATTTGACTTTTTAATCCGTTGAAGTCTATGAATTATTTCCGGAGTAATTAATTGCTAAAGTTAAACGAATGAAAATTACGGGGCAAAAACAGCGCCAATTCTTCTCAATTTGGAAAAATCGCGAAAACGCCAACATATACAGCTTTCCAATTTTTATGAGTTGTAGCATATTAATCAAGGACAACATCAGAATTTTTTCGAATTTTTTTGCCCCTAGATTTTCGAGAAAATGGACGTCAAAAAAGGGGACATAATATATGGCCACGATTGTACATGACGTTCCGTGAGACATCCTGTATACGTCCAAATGCTTATTAGACTTTAAATGCTGGAGGAAGTTGTAGTCAAAGAATGGGAAAGATGTTTACAATTTTGTTAGTCTTACCGTGTTGATAGCTAATGTCCCTTCTATTGGCAGTTCCTGTTTTGTGATCATCCTCAAGGTGGTACTTTTTCCTGCACCATTATTTCCGAGCAAAGCAAAACAATCTTTCCGTTTTACTTCAAAACTCAGTTTATCCACTGCTAAAGTGTTCTTGTTGCCGCAAGCGATAACGCCTCCGTAAGAGTTTGTCACTTCGCTTGCCTTTATTGATATGTTTTTATTTTCCAATGAACTAATGGGGTTTGCAGTTTTAAAAGCTTTCATCTGTTTCCATAAAGCTGAATCCAAAAACATTACTACCGAAAGACAAAAAAATGCGGTAGCAAAGGTGTATATCATGTAAAGATCCCACTCAATGTAAGCACGCTTACAACTTTCGATATCACAGTTGTGATTTTCAACCATCTTGATACAAAATTTGGACATTAGATAAGAAAAAGTAAAGTGTGGGTGTAGGGCAAACAATGAGCGCACCGTACTGGCTGTGTCATCTTCACTTATTTCTAGTGTCAATACCAGGCCAACAAACATAGTAGTAATGCATATATTTGGCATTAGAAATGAAGCACAAGCACTGGCCACTGAGTTTGAGTATGTAGATATGAGGTAAGTTACAGGAATGATGGTAATGCCATATATCATGAATATGACCAGGAACATTACTGAAACAAACAAAAATCTTAGAATTTAAAATTATTTTAATTAAATTAATTTAAGTTTAATTTGGCACATGTGTCCGTACTCACCAATGGCCATAGTTTCCAACGAAAGCAACCCCACTAGTGATGCAATCAACATTAAAATAATTACTGGAAGAATTATAATTACGTATGTGAAAATATCAATTGCGTAATTAGTAAGCCAATAGCAACTGAATCTCATATTGTAGATGAATGACATGGTTTTTACGGAATTGTTTCTCTCTATTGTCGGTAGCAACAAGGAGATCATAGCTGGAAATAATGCTCCCAATGGTAGAATGGTGGTCCACATCAGTAAGTCGTCGTATTCAGACAGCGCCACATTTTGTTTCTTCGTACTTACGGATCTCAGTGGAGTGTTTGAACCGATTATTGAGTACTCGTCACCTGCTATTAGCTTTATCAGCGCATTTGTGGCCAAATTCAATGATACTGGTGCGCCATGGACAGCCTGATTGGCATACATTACGTTTATGTGTGTTAAGACACCATCTTCGGTTGTAAACTCGCTCGCTACGATTAGATTGGTATTGTACTCTGCTAGGTTTCGTTGTCCTCTTTCCAATATTCCTTAAATTTAACAGGCATTATAAATTTATATATTAATCTTGATTTTGTTATTTTTACTTTCTGAGACGTTTTCAGTGTTGATCGCAG